>CM039312.1:84148083-84193083 GCA_022316695.1 Camellia oleifera
TAATCGGAATCTTGAACAAAGATAAGAAATAAATGGGAATACCACTCAAAACAGTCTTAACTAAGTATCTACCCTCACGCGACAATAAAGTCTTACTCTACCCTTCCAACCTCTTACCAATCTTTTCCGCGATTGGATTCCAAAAGTTTCACTTCTAGGATTAGCCTCCAATGGAAGACCCAAATACTTGAATGGAAGTGACTCAATACCACATCCCTAAAAGTGCCGCCCTATTGTGAAGTTGGTCTTGCTGCATATTAATGCCGCCACACTACTTTTCTTGAAATTAACCTTAAGCTCTAAGATCTATGAAGCACGGGTACGGGTATGAGTACTGGTATTGATACTGGTACGATACGGGTACGTTGATACGATAAAATTTAAAAAAAATAGGGTATGGGTACGACTTGATATACTTGTAAAATTTAATTTAGAGTAATGCAAAAATTAAGTAAATATTTAATTTGTTAAGGTCCAACCTATAATTAACATTTAATGCCAAAAGTAAAAGTATAAATCAAAATTAAATGTCAATATTTTAAATAACTTACAAATCATAGTTTAATTTTAAAATCATGCTAAGCATAAAACAAAAAATAAAAAAGAAATCTAGTGAAATAAGTTTTACTTCTGCAGTAGAAAGAAAATATTGTTTCAACTGAGGTACAGTATGACTTGGATATATATTAGGTACGTCTCGGTACGCCAAAAATTAAGAAGAAAAAAACATGAGTATGTGTTTCGTATATCCGGTACATATGCAGAAGGACCATACGAGGTACGGTACGCCAGTAAGTACCCGGTACGGGTACGGCATGTTTTTCGAAGTATCCCATGCTTCATAGCCTTAGATTACCCCAAAAAGTCTCAAACTCAAATAAAGAGTACTATCTAACTTTCATCCCTTGAAGAGAAAAATATGGTATTATCCGCATATTGTAATTGCTAAGTATGTGACACTAATTTTGTCCCTCCTATCTCTAGTCCCGCAAAAAAACCTACTTCTCTAGCTCTATCAACCATCCTTTCCAGTACATCAGCCACCAAAATAAAAAGAAAAAGAGGATAGTGAATCCCCTTGTCGTAACCCTTGTGAAGACCTAAAGCAGTTTCCTAGTTTACCATTAACTAGAATTGACATATTGCAAGTCGACAAACATCCCCCTAATCCAAGATCGCCACCGCTCACCATAACTCTTCTTGTCTATTACAAAATCCAAAAACTGCCAATTCATGTGGTCATATGCCTTCTTGAATTTCACCTTAAAATAAGCCCTTCCTATCCTAGACTCCTATATTCTTCCACTACTTCATTTGCCACTAAGGCTACATCTAAGATTTGTCTTCTTTTCACAAAAACTCCTTGTGTCATAGACACAGTCTCTCCTAAAGAAGTCCTTAGTCGCTTTGATAAAGTGATGTGACCAAGCTAATGGGCCTAAAATCTCTTATTCTTACCGCATTCACTTTCTTAGGGATTAAACAGATGAAAGTGGCATTTGAGCTCAAATTAACAATCCCCGACTCTTGAAATTCTGAAAAAACTCCTAACAAATCCCCTTTCACCACCTCTTAACAATCCTGAAAAACGGCCATGGAAAAGCCATCGGGACCTAGAGCTTTGTCCCTTTCACAATCGAAGACTGCTTCTTGATTTTCCATTTCGTCAAATGGCCTTTCAAGCCACGCTGCAATTGCTTGATCAATGGGTCCCCATTCAAGTCCTACAATCCCCAGTCTATTCACCTTCTCCAAATAAAGTTTAGAATAAAGTCATAAATTCCACTGACAATCTGATTCTCCCTCTCCCCAACTATACCTGGGTTGTTTGAGGCTTTGTTGGTTTTGCATGTGATGGATGGTCATGCAATGTCATCCATAGATCATTGATGGCTTGTGAGCTTTGTTCCACAACTTGTTTGGCAAATCTCTTTGATTGTTACGATGAAGACCTAAGTTTAGGAATTTTATGCAGCTTGGTCACAGCCTTCACCAACTTGTCTTGCAAATAAGATTTAAATTCCCACACCCTGTAGGCAGATTATGTCTCATCTTTTTCGCATGGTTTCTGGACAATAAAATCTGCAATCAGTTTGAACCTACAAGGAAAAATGCTCTTTCAGATTAGGTGGACTAGTATTCATGATTCGGTATTTCTTTACTTTCAATGATGTATGGATCTTGGAGATGAATTACATGTGGTGGTATGAAATTTTGCATGCTATATTGACTCTGTAGGTTTGATATTTTTAGACATCCCCTCTAATTTTGATATATATATTTCTGGTTTTGAAAGTATCCTGCAGGATTTGAAATTATTTTTTGTGATCTGTGTTTACTATATTGTCTGAAACTATTGTTGGAATAAGGTCCAAACTGTAGAGGAACAAGTTAGAGCTTCAGCTGAACACAAACTGGGAGTCGCAAATCAGAGCATTACTGCTGGATTCTTTGACAATAACACAAGGTTTGTTTGAGTATTTTCCAAGCTAGAGCTTGGTCCATCAGTTGCAAATTATACTTGGATTTTGCCAAATAATCTTCTGTTTGCCTGGTTACAGTGCAGAGGATCGGAGAGAATACTTGGAGTCCCTCCTGCGGGAGTGTAAGAAAGAGGAAGCTGCACCTGTTTTAGACGATGATGCTCTGAATGATCTCATAGCACGCAGGTAGATAATTTTTGACTCTCATACCAAGTATCTTATTGCCTTCAGTTGATGGTTATCATAAGCACACTGAACTAGGGACCTGCAGAAGTCATTTTTTGATGTTTGTATTGTATGTCTGTGAAGTGGTACTAGTGTGGTTGAGAGTATAGCTGTGACATTATTTTGTAGTTCTAAATTCTTGGATAGATGAATGCAGCTCTGATATTAATTTTATCATATTAATCCAATTTAAACTGCAATTTCTTTTGCCCAATAACTTGGGGTTTGATACACCAATGACATCCTATGAAGTATAGACACCTCTCCGGAAGGTCATGGTGTCTGGATACATGTTGGAGGAAGTATCCCATTTTATTTAGTCAGACATGCTGGGGACACACGGTGGACACGTTGGACGAGTGGTGTCCCATTTTTTAAAATTAATATGTATATATATATGTATTTTAACCGGAAGTAGCGTACTTAAGGTTGATGAATTTGATTAGAAGAAATATTTGACATAGAATATATATAATATTAAAATATAATAATTATTTAAATTGTTATGTTTTGCACATTTCCGTAGGGTGTGGGGTCCTGCATCTTTATGAAATTTGTCTGTGTTGTGTCGTGTCTGTTTTTTAGATGAGAGTAGAACTGACAGCTTATGATTTTCTGCAATGTCAAGGCAGTATTTTGGTGGATAAGATTTTTTCGTGAATTTATTGAATCCCGTGTCATGTTTACAGCATGCTGTTGTTACTCTTGTCTCGCTGTTTTGTTGTTGCCTAATTTTAACATTATAGTTTTCCTTGGTTGTGGTTTTGGTGAGTGGTCCCTGCTATTACCTGTTTCCTTTTATCAGTTTGAATACTCTCATGATTCCTCTATGTTTGCAGTGAGTCAGAGATTGATATATTTGAGTCAGTTGACAGAAAAAGGCGGGAAGATGAGATGGTATATACTCAGAGTCTAATCTCTCTGCTTTTGGGCTTCATTAGTATCAATGGAAAATGTATTACTGTTTCTTTATTTGTGACTTATTATAGATAGTCTATTCTACAGGCAATGTGGAAAACGGTATTAGGACAGGGGAAAGATGGTTCTGAACCTATACCTCCCTTGCCTAATTCTCGGCTCCTAACATTTGATGAGTTGAAGCCATTTTACGAAGCAATGAAAATATCTGATGTATCCAATCCCAGGGTGGTGTCTACTGTTGGGGCAAAACGGAAGGGCGAGTCTCTTGGAGGCCTGGATACACGACATTATGGAAGGGGCAAACGAGCAAGAGAGGTTGGGTTACTTCATATATTTTTTTAGGCTGATCTTGTGTTCACTGCAATAGGGCGCACACACATTTGAGTGTATAATGTGTGCATTTGTATTGTACATAATAATTTTTTATCCTCTCTTCCATAGGTGCGCTCCTATGAAGAGCAATGGACAGAGGAGGAATTTGAGAAGATGTGTCAAGCAGACTCTCCTTCTGAATCCCCCAAACTGAAGGAAGAAGTAATAGAAAGGAACTCACCAATAGTTGCCAGTGGGTCTATCACAATCACTCCTAAAACAGAACCACCGGCACCGGCACCGGCACCACCCATAGTCTTTCAACAACCTTCTGTAGAGCCACCAATGCAGCAAACCAAAGAGGTAACAGCAACAGCAACACCAACACCAACACCAATGCCAACACCAACACCAACACCAACACCAACACCAACACCAACACCACCAATTAGACGGGGCCGTGGAAGGCCAAAGAGAGTAACCACAGAAATCTCTCCATCTGCAATGGTTCGTCCAGC
The DNA here is from genome assembly GCA_022316695.1 of Camellia oleifera. Taxonomy (NCBI): domain Eukaryota; kingdom Viridiplantae; phylum Streptophyta; class Magnoliopsida; order Ericales; family Theaceae; genus Camellia; species Camellia oleifera. The sequence goes on from CM039312.1 coordinate 84,152,543, forward strand.
TCCTTATGGAACCAGCATAACAGACATAGCATCCCAGAAAGGAACAGATTCTAGCTATCCTGTGGCATCTAGTTCTAATTCATTGCCTAGTTCTGCAACTGTAAAACCTGTTACTGGAGCCAGCCCTCAATTTGGTGTATGGATTGCTCCCAGCTCTGAGTCAACCCCTCCTCTCCCTTCTGTTTCTCCTGGTGCTCAGCCAACCCCTCCTCTCCCTTCTGTTTCTCCTGGTGCTCAGTCAACCCCTCCTCTCCCTTCTGTTTCTCCTGGTGCTCAGTCAACCCCTCCTCTCCCTTCTGTTTCTTTTGGTTCTCAGTCAACCCTTCCTCTTCCTTCTGTTTCTCCTGGTGCTCAGTCCACTCCAACTACTCCTTCCCCTTCTGTAGTGATGCTAACAGGACAAACTCAAAAAACTCCAGCACCACGGCGTAGAGGAAAGAAGCAGGCTCCATTGCCACCTGCTGTTCCACTTTCCCCAGCACCTGGAACTGTGAAGACAGACATGATATTACACACACAAACAATTTCCAGTTTGCCAACAGCCTCTTATCCTGATTCTGTATCTGGTTCTGCTACTGTAAAGGGTGTATCTAATGAACAAGGTGTGGTTTCTCCTGTTGTTCCAGTTCTTCCAGCTTCTTCTGAAACTGGCAAAATGGATTTGGGGTCAGAGGTACAACCAGTTTCTAGCAATCCCATGGTCACTGATCCTGAAAATGTTTCTGCTACTGCTATTGTAGCAGGTGTTAGTGGAACTGTGCATAATTTTGGGACAGGGATTGTGCCTAGTTCTCAGCCAAACCCTCCATTCGCTTCTGATGCTATTGGGTCTCAATCTATCCCTCCCAGTCTTTCTGTGCCCAAGTTACCTAAAAGACGAGGTCGTAAGCCACAAAGTGGAGTAGAGGCACCCCGGTGCAGGGGAAGGAGACAAGGTCTGATATCACCTGTTGCTGCACATGGTTTAGCAGGTCAGGATCCAAAGTCAAATGAACAATCAAATAGTAAATTGCAGGTATCATCAGGGAGAAAATCCATTGTTACCAGAAGAATGAAAGAGATTGAAGCTACAGAGCTGTCTAATGTTATCCAGGTGCAGACATCTGAAGTCCAGACCTCTGATAGTCTAGCTGGTCCGGATGCAAAACCAACCAGGCAATCAGATTATTTGGCCCAAAACAATCAGCAAAAGGGCTCGTCAACAACTAGTGGCAGTGCTGCGATATCCTCAGATAAGATTGGCAGTCAGACTGAGAAAATAGATGCAAAAGCAAAAGAGATGAAAATTCCTGTTCTAGAGGAAGCCTTTGTTTCAGAGTCTGTGGTGGCTAGTGTGGAGGAGAGAGTTTTTGTTTCAACATTGGGAACAGTAGCTGCAGTTGTTGATCCTGAAATCCAAAAGACTGAGAAGGATATTTCTGCAGAAACACAAGAGAGAAATGATCCTATTCTGCAAGATGCTGTTGTTTCGAAGCCTGAGGTTTGTGAAGTTGGAACCAATCTCAATACTGGTTCATTTGTAAATGTGGAGGATTCAAGAGATCTAGTCGAAAAAAATTCGATAGTGCAGACTGATGTGGAGGGCACTTCAGCTGTTACTGTGAATGCTGAATCCATGAATGATGTGCCTTGTGAGAAACCTACTGCTCCTGATGCTTTTGTTTTGGAAATGGAAGCTTCAGTTTTGGATGTTACAACTGACAAGTGTGAGGATCAATCGTTTAAGGAAGATGCTGAAGAACAAGAACTGAAAGGTTCTGATCTAGATGATATAGTTGTTTCAGAGCCTGGGGATACTGACAGTTTGGAAGAGAAAAAGAGTTCAACTTTGTCAACGTTGGAAACAGAAGCTCCAGTTGTTGATACTGAAACTGAAAAGACTCCGGAGGAAGTTGATGCAGAGGCACCAGAGAGCAATGATCCTATTTTGCAGGAGGTTGTTGCTTCAAAGTTTGAGGCTTCTGAACCTGAAACCAAGATCAATACTGGTTCTTTTGAAAATGTGGCAAATCCAATATATGTAGTCAAAGAAGGCTTGCTGGTGGGGGCTAATGTGGAGGGCACTTCAGATGTTCCTCTCAATGCTGACCCATTGGATGACGTGCCTTGCGAGAAAACTTTTGTCCCTGATGCTTTAGATTCGCACCTTACAATGAACAAGTGTGATGATCAATCTGGGAAGCAAGATGCAAAAGAACAAGAAATGGAATGTCTGGTTGTGGGAGATGCAGTTGTTTCAGAGCCCGGGGAGACTAAGAGTTTTGGGGAGGAAAAAATTTCTACTACTTCTATGTTTGAAACAGGAGCTTCAGTTCCTGAAATTGAAAAGACTGAGAAGCAAGATGCAGAATCACAAGAGAGCAATGATCTTATTTTGCAGGATGCTCTTTTGAAGCCTGAGGCTTGTGAACCTGATACCAAGCTTGAGGCCGTGTCTTTAGAAAATGTGGCAAATCCAAGGGATGTAGCCAATGAAAACTTGATCATGGGCACTAATGTGGAGGAAACAACTGCTGTTACTCTCAATGCTGACCCATTGGAAGATATGCTTTGTGAGAAACCTCCTGCTTCTGATGCTTCAGTTTTGGAAGTGGCGACGTCAGTTTTGGACATTGTGATGGACTCTGAGGATCAATCTAGGAAAGAAGATGGAAATGAACAAGAAATGAAAGATCCTGTTCTAGATGATGTGGTTGTTTCAGAGTCTGGGGTGACTAAGAGTTTGGAGGAGAAAACGCTTTCAACTTTGGAAACAGCAGCTGCAGTTGATCCTGAAATTGAGAAGACTGATGAGGAAGTTGATGCAGAAGCAATGGAGAGCAATGATGATCATATTTTGCAGAAACTTGAGGCTTGTGATGCCGAAACCAAGATCAATACTGACTCTTTTGAAAATATGGCAGATCTGAGATCTCTAGTCAAAGAAAACTCAATAGTGGGAACTAATGTGGAGAGCAGTCCAGCTGCTCCTCTCAACGCTGATCCATTGGATGATGTGCCTTGTGAGAAACCTTCTTCTCCTGACATTTCAAATTTGGAACTTACAATAGATAAGGGTGAGGATCATGGGAAGGAGGACACAAATGAACAAAAATTGAAAGGTCCTCTTCTGGATGAAGTCATTGTTCCAGAGCTCGGGGTGTCTGAGACTATGAGTTTGGAGGAGAAAAAGTTTCCAATTTTGTCAACGTTGGAAAAAGAAGCTCCAGTTATTGATCCTGAAACTGAAAAGCCTGAGAAGGAAGTTAATGCTGAAGCACAAGAAATCAATGATCCTATTTTGCAGGAGGCTGTTGTTTCAAAGCCCGAGGCTTGTGAACCTGAAACCAGGCTTGAGACTCTGCCTCCAGAAAATGTGACAGATCCAAGAGATGTAGCCAAAGCAACTGTTCTTCTCAATGCTGACCCATCTGAGCATGTCCCTAATGAGAGACCCGCTCCTGATGCTTCAGTTCTGGAAACAGCTGCTTCAAATTTGGAAGTTACTAAGGACGTATGTGAGGATCAATCTGTGAAGGAAGATACAAAAGAAGAAGAAATGAAAGATGCGACTCTGGATGAGGGGATTGTTTCAGAGCCTGTAGTGACTGAGATCCAAAGTTTGCAGAAGGAGAGAACAACTTCAACTTCGGAAACAGCATCTTTCACTGTTGACCATTCACTTGAAAAGCCTGAAACCGACCTAAATGCTTCTGGTTCTTCTGAAAATGAAGGAGATTCAGAACATATTTCTCTTAATCCCATTCTGAGTGATGATGGTCCTCGTGAAGAACCACCTAATGTAGATGCTTCTGTTGATAGTTCTTTACCGGGTAGTTCTAGCGTACAGATGGATTCGACTTTGACATCTGAAGAGGAGGCAAAGGAGTCTTCCTCTGCAGCTGCAGCAGAGAACAAGTCTATGCATACACAATGAGTGAATATTACTATAATCTGTGAAGGTATGAGTTGCACTGTCAAAGTTCATCTATTTTATATTTTATTTTTGCTTAACTAAATATATTAAACGATATGCTTTCATTCATATGCATTCCTGATGCCCTTAGATTGGACTCACACTGTATTTCTCGCCGCCTTTGTAAATTGTGTAAACTCAATGCAACTGAAATGAATGAAGCTCTTATAGTCTTGTTAGTAAAAGCAACTAGTCGTGGTATTATCTCTAGATCTGTGGTGTTGTGAGCAGTGGTGCTCAATGCACACCCTTGGCTTAGAAGTTTGAAAGGTGTTTTAAGAAACAGTTAACTGTTTGCTGTTACTGTTGCACAATGCTTTAGCTGTCCCTGACATTGTCTGCAAGAATGAATTCATATAAATATGGTGAAATGAAATAATTTTGAAGGAGAACGTGTGTGCCAAAAAATTATATAAAAAAAATGACGATTTGTTTCGAGACAACTTTACAGGCAACTCTCTCTCTCTCTCTCTCTCTCTCTCTCTCTCTCCTACAATTTTTCCCTATGGAAAAGTTATTGGTAGGTTTAGAGACAACTTTATGTGACGCTTCATATGTATTGTAATTAGTGAAAAAAGTGAGATTTACGATTTTGTGTTGAGTGATTGAGAAATATGAGGGGATATGATAGTTTGTGATTGGTCAGAGATAGTCATGCCTTCGGATCAAACAATAATTTTTCCTCTATGCATACATACATGCACACACATAATACACATCACAAGTCACATCCAAGCACCCATCTCATTTTTAATTTAAAAAAATTACTTAATTTTATTATATAAATACAATATATATGATGTTTATAAAATTAATACATTTCCAAAAGATATCAATAAAATCTTTAGAATGAGATTAATATTTAACAAAAAAATTAGATTAATAGCTTAAAATTTAAAGAAATCTACCTAATTAAAATAATTTATATTATTTGAGTTAATATAAATAATATATTTTTTAAAAGTACTTTTTAAATAAAGTATATATTTTTTATTTTCTAAAAGAAAGCGTAGACACTAATAAAAATATTAACTCAAATTATATAATTAAAATAAACTAAATAATATTCAAAACATACAAATATTAAAAAATATATTTTCATTGCAAAAATAAAGAATCATATGAAAATAAAAATGGTATTTTTTTTTAACCAAAGTAGACAAAATTTAGAAGTTCAACCAAATATTTCAACTTTAAAAATAGTTATAAAAATTAATTGCATAGTATATTTTTGTACAACAGAGCTAAAACAGAGCAAAGAAAACATTTTCAAAGGATACTCATTCTTTCTACTTCTTTCTATAATAAAGATATTCAAGGAAGATGTAAATAGGCCTCACTCATCATTCAACAAGGAATGATGTATGATATCTACAAAAGTTTAAAAAAAAAAAATAACAGTTAACATATATGGAAAATTAAGCCTAGAAATACCAAACCAAAGAAATAAATGAAAATTTACATTCATCTCTTTGTAGATAAGATTAAACTAATACCCAAATCTATATTATTAATTAGAGATGGCAAATTGCTACCATTTCAAAAGCAAAACCTTATGAAGCTAGTGAAATCTCTATAGGGTTTCTAAGAAAATAGGGAAGAACAAAGGGGAAAACATATAACTCATCAAAGATAGTTGAAGACTCATTCTTGTACTCATGAAATATGGATGTGAAATCCATTATCATATTCAAAATTGGTCTAGAAGAGAATTTTTAACACTTTTAATGAGAAAGCTCTTACAACTTCAAAGAAGAAGGGGAGAAAGAGAGAGATAACAAAGGATCATCTAAGGGATTCTATGAAACAACCACAAATGCTCGTTAGGATTGAGTATGGGTTGGATCATATGAACCAAAACACTTGGATGATGAAAAAGTGCAAGAAAATGCATGAAAGTAAAGAAATTATACTATTTGACAATTCTATAAAGGTGGGTGGCTGAGCCATCTACATCCCAAAGCCAAAACACATGGAAATAAAGAGAATTTAAACTACAATTCTATGGATGGGTGGCCAAGCCCTCCACATCCTAAAGCTAAGAAGATTACATCGAAATAAAGAAGAGATTACATTACAATTCCTTAGGTGGGTAGCCAAGCCCTCTATATCCTAAAGCTAAGAAGATTACATGGAAATAAAGAAGAGATTACATTACAATTCCTTAGGTGGGTAGTGTAATAACCCGATCCTCATATGTGTTTCTGGTATCATTTTAGTCCCACGTTCTGTGTATTTAAATGCTAATTGTGAAATTTTATGTGAAATTAAGATTAGTTAAGTGAATCCTATGATTAAGGAGGCGTATCTATGTGATAATAAAAATATCTGTTATGATAATAATGTTTTGATCAGAAATTGAAGGCCTTAGAAGCCTAATTATCTGAAATTGATTTTATATTTGGAATCAACGTAATTTTTAAGTAATAAGAAGCATTTTTGTGAAAATTCAATTTGGAACGATTAAACTGATTAAATTTCGTCTCTATCTACATTAGATATATATGTATGTGAGTTCCTTAGCTAGGACTTAGTTCAACATAATTTCTGGGAAAGGAAAGTAAAAGTGTAGAGAAGCTAGAAGGGAGTTGCAACAAAGATTAAAGATTGAAGATTGACTAACCTAGAGGGAATTTGGGAGATCTAAATTCAAAGTAAGTTTGTTTATCTTCTATACTCTTGAATTGGGTGTGATTCAACCATCATTGTGTAAGTATTGCTAGACTTGGATTAAGGTTTGTCAATTGGGTGATTTTAAACTAAGTTGTTTATGCCTATATGTGTGGGAACTATCTTTGGTTTCTTATTTTCTCATGAAGGTCATGAAATGATGTTATATGTGTTGTTAAATGCAAAAGAAAACTAGGTTGTGTTTAAGAATTCAAGAGCTAGTGTATATCTAGATTGATGTGTGTATTTGAAGCACCTGTTAACATGTTTTTAGGCCATGTTCTATCAATTAAGAAAGCTAATTTGAGCCTTGAAAACATTCACCAAAAGATGAGATTTTGTTGCAATTTTCGGACTGTTTTGCACAGAATCGCCGCACGTGCAGGGGTCATGGCCGCATGTGCGAGAACCCCAGCCGCACGTGCGGGGAATGAGGAATTTTGGCATTTTGAACACTGCTAAAAAAGCACGTGCGGGGCATCACTACCGCACGTACGGGGGTATTTGCCACACGTGCGGGGCTCACAGCTGCACGTGCGGCCCAAGTTGAGAAAAACGGTTTGCTCCGTTTTGCGTGTTCGATCCTCAGATATTTTTAGAAATTGTATTCTAGGCCAACTAATGTTGCAAAATACGTTTGAAGTGAAATGACTCAGCAAAGAAAGATGAACTAAATGGCAAGTTGTGAATGTGTGCAGGACGTACTTCGGGAAGAGCTAGCGCGCCATCACAACGCTGTGAGTAGTAGTACTTGTGGACATCCCCGAACGTCCCGGGAGGGAATCCCGTTTTGTTCATTTGGGCTCACTACAGTTTAGGACTCAATGTCACAGTCCTGTATCTAATCTCGTAGAGTGCAACGCAAGACCGATGAATCATCAAAGAGTCCAAATCTGGCAAATTGTTTTTGAAAACAAATTTTTTTGAAAGAAGTGCCAAACATGGACTGTTTTTCCAGATATAGAGTCACCACCTAAATATTTTGGGGGGAATTTAGGAAACCCTGACTCGTGCCTAAGGCCACGTGTCCGTCATCACCAAAGTTGCCTCTGCTCGGAAACTTAGGTACGATTGGGGAAGGTCACTTCATGAGCACCCTCGCTCGCCCGATCAAGGATCGACCTCTACTAACCATGATATCAAGTTTTGAAAAAATTATGTGTTCTTATTCCGGTTATTAGCCTAGAATTACTATGTGATGCGCACAGCATACAAGTATAGACTAGATCGCTTAAATTAGAACAAAACATTTCATGTTTGTTTATTTGAAAATGGTTTGATGGTGCTACTCGCAAGTAGGCTAAGACCTAAATTTGCCACCCTCAAGTGGGCTTAAGAAAACATGATTTTGATGAATTGTTCCAATTCGAGTAATCCAACCTTCACCCACAAGCATTCAGACAATTATATCACATAAGCACATAGCCTCATGGTAAGCATGCTATCATCGCAGTCACTCACACACATGCAAGGATGCTAAAGCATAAACGCTTACCGAGTACTCTGAGCCAAAACAGAAACTAGTTAGTAATCATATGCATGATCCTAGTTTATGTTAAGATGACTAATGCAACACATGCAAGATGCAACTAAGCTAGGCTCGGCTATTCTAAGATGGCATGTGATGATGCTACAGCTAACATGTATTCAACTTGGAATTGAAATATGATGTAGTTAGTATGATACGTCGAGCCCGGTGCATGCAAGACAAATGAATGGATGCAAATATACGAGCATAAGTATGCTAATTGAAACATGCCATAATCTAACCATCGTAAGTTAGTAAATAAAAGGGCGAAATACGTGGGGTTGGAAGACATGCACACACACGCACACTTATTACACAATTGCCCTCGCTCGGAGGGTCCGAATAATAATACAAACCGAATAAATAATTAACTACCCTAGCTAATTAAATATTACAAAACCCTTAACAAATTAACAAATTAATTAAGCTACTAAAACAGTAAAACAGCCTCGGGAAGAGGGATGAATGCATGCTCGGATTGGCTTCGCTTGGAAACTTAATGCTATGCCACTGTTACCTCTGTTTACACTGTTATGCGCCTCTAAGACTTGCACAAATCCCAAGGTTGCTTCTAAACCACCCCTTGATCAGAATGGGATGCCACCGGCCAGGATAAAAAGCCACAGGCCATGGAAACATGGTCATCGACCAAAAGTGGAGCCATCGGCTGGATTTTGGTAGCCGGCCGGCACTAAAGATGGCCGACTGGCCATCTGTTCTTGCAGGACCCTGTTTGACAGCAGCAAAGGACAGATAGAGCATGGCAATGCATTTTCAAATTAAATGTGTGCACAACCACCCTCCCTATCATGTCATGAATTCAAGGGAGTATAGTTCTCGACCCTCGGGCCACCAATCACGCATTTCCACGCATGATGGCCCAAGAAGCCAAGTGTGCAACTTCAATATCAAACGAAATGCACACAAAACACATCAAAGCCCCAACCTCTATCATGATTGGTCAAGAGGCAAGGGATGCATGCTCAATGCTATGCAACCTAAGTATGCAAGCAAACTAATGCAAAATGAGTATGCTAGCAAGCAATATGCAATAGGCATACAACCTAAATATGCAAACACGCAACCTAGCATACACAATGCTATAAACTATATGGCACCTACAATGCTATATGAACTATGGCATGCTCAATGCAACTAACCACCTAGCATACACAATGCAAGGAGTGACATGACATACATAATGCTAACAACATAACATACACAACACATTGTAACATGGCATACACAATACAAGATGGACTTAAACTAAAATGAGTGGGCCTCAGCCACACTTAAATCAATGGCCAAATGAGATGAGAACAAGGCCCAAGATTCATGCAAACATGCACAATGCAAAGGCTCCAAGCCTAAGGCACAAAATGCAACTCTCCAAGAGCAATGCAAGGATGAAACATGCCATACAATGGCATACATATAAGCTTTGAAATGACATGCTCAATGACCCCAAAACATGAAAACACCTCAGTATAAGCATGCAATAGGCTTCAAAACTCAAAGTTAAGCAAGGCTATTACACTACAACCATGCATGGCAAGCACCAATCGACCAAGAGGCCTAAAAATAGGGCTAAGACAGCCCAAAATAAGGACAAAATTAGTTTGGAGTATGGCCAAAATGTGCTAGAATGAAGGGCCAAAACAACATGCAATGTAAGCTAGTATGCATGGTTTACACTACAAGCATATGGAGCATATGAGGGACCACCAAACCAGCCAAAAACAGATTCATGACATGTCAAAATATGACCAAATACCTACTGAAATGTATCCAATACATGCAAGAATGATGTGCTACTTTGAAAGGCTATAAAGAGGGTTGTTTTACACATGCAAGAGGAAAGCCTTAAATGACAAAAACAGCTTTGGAAAGAGTTCATGCAGGCCCTAAAACTTACTGAAAAAGGCCTGAACCAAGTTCAAGAAGTGTGCAAATAAGGGCTCCTTTGTAAGGCCAATGATACTAGTAAACAAGACAACAAGGGAGAGGGTCACCCCTCTCCTTCTTAGGACCTCAAAACACTATCCCCACCACTGAAATCCCTTTGGATTTTAGTGGTGAGAAGGCCAATACAAGGTGGTCTCGAAGCTCAACAAAGAAGGCTAAAAAAGAGGCCAAACAAGGCCTAAGAGGGGTGGACGACCCCCAACACCAAAATGACCTTAAACAAACTTCAAAAGCATGCAAATACAAGACTTTTTTCAGTTTATAGCTAAGCTTAAATCAGTGTGCAAGATAGGGTAAAAGTGTGTACAAAAACGGAGAATAAAAGAGGGAAAATGAGTTACCCTTGAAGACCACTTTCAAGAACACCAAACCAGCAGCCTCTTTGGATCAAAACCAGCTCAAAAACCCCTCAAACAACTCCTTAGCACCTTAGTAACCAAAGAGTAGTGTACTCCTAGGTGTTCTAGTGCAAAAACAAGAACAAAAACTCACTTTGGAACACTCTAACCCACACAAATGTAGAGAGAGAGGGAGATATAGAGAGAGTGATATATATATATCTTATATATTAGATTTTTCCAACCCTTGAAATGGAAGGAGAGGCCCTCTTTTATAGAGGAACAAAGGTCCAAGCTTTTCTTAGAAGCTTGGAGCAAAGGGGCCAAGCTTCTCTTACAAGCTAAAGCAAAAAGGGTCAAGCTTCTTCAAGAAGCTAAGAAAGGTTCAAGCTTCTCTTAGAAGCTTGGAGCAAAAGGACAAGCTTCTTAGAGAAGCTAGAGCAAAGGGTTCAAGCTTCTTGGAGAAGCTAAAAAAAAGGTTCAAGCTTCCTCAAGAAGCTAAAACAAGGGTTCGAAAGGTTCAAGCTTCCTTGAGAAGCTAAAACAAGGGTGCAAAAGGGCCAAGCCTCCCCAAGAAAAGGTCTCGGCCAGAAAAAGTGGCCGATTGATCAAAGAAATGGCCGGCCGACCAAAAACATTGCCGACCGGCCAACACTTTTGGCCGGTAGCAAGAAAACAGGGCCGGTGGCCTCAAGCCATGGCCAGTGAGGTGTGGGGATGGCCAACAAGCCATTTCCTGCCCTTAGAAGCAAACACACAAGCGTTTGGTCTACAACTGAGTACAAAACAAACAAGTCGAGAGGTCTCGAGGCAAGGCGCGTGGCCGAAACCTCTGAGAACTCAAGACGAACACGAACATGAATAATCATCGAGTGTTCAAACGATGACGTCCAAGTCTTGAGGACAGTCAAAAATGGGGTGTCTACAGTACTGTAATCGAACAATATTATCGTTAATAATTAATGTTATTGACGTTCTGTGCTTCGTAAATGATTACGTTAACATTTGTATAAAATTGTCGAGAACGACATATACTATAGATGTTGCACTCTGACTGAATTAACAAATATGATGAAACGGTGACATGAACGATGAAATAAATGTATATACCTCTGTATGCTTCTGATTAATAGTTGATATTAACATTCTATTCTCCGTAAGTAAGTTACGTTGTTCTTAAGGAATAAAATGGAACTTATGTTCATTCTTGAATAACGGTTTCAGTGTAAATATAAGAGCATACTGTTTTGCTACTAATGGGCCTGAGGCCGTCCAGGTATAAGTCAACGAATATGAATATTTCTGAAGAGCCAGAATAATTACAAGAGTAATGTGTATCCGTATGAATCTGAAATAATTCTGTTGTGTTCCATATGGACTCGAGGTCGTTCAGACTCTACAATATAAATGCGAAGGTTTAACGTTATTATGTGCGCTCTGTAATAGTTATTATTCTTATTCTGTTATACGCAAGACAACCATGTTATTCTGTAACTAAACCATGAGAAACTTATGTGCACTATGGTATTCTTAGGAAACTGAGATTATTCTGTTTCTATTTATGTTCTGGCATGATTTGGATTGTGTGGTCTTTAAGACCTAATGATTTTTGGTATGGAACAAAGTGCTGTACGGAACTAAGTGCTGCAATGCGAGCCACCTCTAGAATCCGTACGAGGCACCTCTTGAGTCCATACATATGTGAACTGGGCTTAAAGTCGATGTAAAAGTTATGAGGCTTATGGCCGTTCTGAGAAAGTTATGAGGTCTATGGCCGTTCTGTGAAAGGTATGAGGCTTATAGCCGTTCTGTAATATCTGTGAGGCCTATAGCCAATTTGTGACATCTGGGCCTATGGCTACTCTGTATGATCTGTTAGTATGAAACAAAGTGCTGCACGGAACTAAATGCTGCCATGCGAGTCACCTCTAGAATCCGTGCGAGCCACCTCTTGAGTTCATACATTCTGATAAGGGCTTAATGCCATTCTGATAAGGGCTTAATGCCGTTCTGTTAAGAGCCAATTTGTGAAGTTATAAATCTATGAGGCCGAGGGCCAATTTGTGAATATGTGAACCCACCAGGCCAAGGGCCAATCTGTGACGTTGTGAATCGACAAGGTCGTTCTGAATATGAGTACAGAATCAGATTAACTACCTGTCTCTTACATTATATACGCATTGCTCTACATCATAATGCAAGTTGAACATTGAGTTATTTAAGCCCTACTATTCACTGAGATTGTCTCATTTTGTATTTTGTCTGATTCTATAGGTAGTAATTCTGGAAGTCAGCCATAACCCTCGATGCTCGTCTCCCTTTGTCAGCCTCTGTATGACCAAGCTTTTGGGTGAAGCCTACCCGTTTTTATGAATTATACTAAGTTTGACTTGTACTCTGATCGTCTATAATATGTTGAAATTTCCAATGTTTTTGTTATTCGCCCAAACAAGGGGCGGGGTTGTATATGTGTATATAAATATGTATCATCTGATGCACTGTTTGTGATCCTGGCATGATAATGGTCGCTCAATGGATGTAGTTTCTTTTTGTTTCATGTTATTTTATAATATATAATGCTTCCGTTCAGGCCCCATATGTAGGTATACCGAATTTTATGTCCGTTTTTGAAGTGGTCATACCCAAACTTCTAGGGGCGAGTTTGGGGTGTGACAGGTAGCCAAGCCCTAAAACAACCCAAGGAAAGTCACATGCCAGAGCAATAAATATATAGAAAAGAATAGAAAGAAGAGAGAAAAGGATGCGAAAGGCTTCAATGCTTACATTTCAAAGCTAGGAAGAGCTTTTGATTACCAAACTTGCTTCTAAACACCCTTAAGGTCCTTGGATATGGCTTAGATACTTAGCAGGAAGTCTCAAGATCAAGCTTGAATGGTGTTTTGGGTGGTGTGTGTATGAAGATTGAGTTGACAAGATGAAGAAGCTAGGTGGTGTGATGCATAAGACTCTTGGAGTTTCGCTCTAAGCCTTAGAAATATTTCTTAACCCTTGAAACTAAAGGGGGACGGTTGTATTTATAGACTTTTGGAGATAAATATCTGAGATATTTGTGTGAAACTTGTGCAAGAATCCAATTTTTCCTAAAATGCACTATTTCTCGGACAAACCATTCGGCCGACACACTTTTAATCCGACCAAATTTTCATGTACAGGAAAGTGCATGGTCAGACCAAATTTTATATTGCCATATTGTTTTGAAAGGAAAACAAGGTTTTTCCAAAGAATTGTCCTCCTTTCCACTCATTTCTAACACTTCGATAGTTTGGACAAAACAAGTGTAAGGTTGAGATTAAAGTTTAAACCCGTTTTTCCTACTAAAGAATTCGTAAGATAGTACATTCTAACTTTCATCATCAGGTGTTTGGAAGTAAGCGTCCAAGTCTTAAGGACAGTCAAAATGGGGTGTTTACATACCCCCTCAAGGTTTACTTAGAACTATGAATTGCCTCATGTGGTTATAAAAATTATATTTTACACTTTGAGATTTTAAATCGCATTACAACTTGCCCTATCTGTTAGTTCATTGTCAATTAACGGGTTTCGCTTACATCATCACTAAAAAATTGCAAGATGCCAATTAATAACCCAAACCTTCTATGGAGTCCCAATACAAATAAATGTAAGATTTTCGTATAAGATATATGAGTATTAGTAAAATTATTCGAAAGTGGAGGGGTGTCATGTTTATTTGTCATATTAAGTTAGATGAGATTATGAGTATCATGAGATTGATTATTGATATTCTTAGTATGATAGTGTTAGATTAGAGATGTAAAATAAATTTTGTGTGTTTATGTACTAATATAATAGTATTATTTGTTTGGGATAAAATCTACAAATGTAAAAACCTTGAATTATTTTTAAAAATTGTACGTGAAATGATATTTTCACCTATAATCTCATGAAATTGGACTGGATTGGATTGGTAAAATGGTATTTACTAATTTCCCTGTTTGAGTGGATTTATAGTCTCATGGTACTGATGCTTTTATAAACAAACATAATAAGGTTTGCCTTGAGGAGAACAAACATGACCTACGTATAGTTCTGTCCTTAAGGGTTATACTAAAAGACTTTCATTAAAGAATACATGCTAAAATATTTATAATCCATTACACTTTTTGTATATTTCAATTTTTTTTTATATACTTTGTTTTTTACACAAATTTTAACATTAACAATAATCCTGTGGATTGTCTTTAGCATTTTCCTTAAATTATGTTGTAACACTTGTGTCTTTTTTTAACCATTTGAAAGTACATTTAATTCTTGTATTTTCGTTTTTGGAGTCTTTTGGAGTTGCTGTATCTTGGTTTTGGAGGAGTATAATTCGATTTGGACTCGTTAGGATTATTCATTCATGTTTGGTTGCATCAAATAGTGTCACGCCCAGATTTATAAGGTCTGGCCCATGTGAATAAACCATCCAACGATAGGGAAGGGACCAAAATAATACAAAAAAAAAATAACGACTCTCATGTAGATAGATATAATGAAGTCACACAACACATGTGTTTATTCGATTTCATACACCCTACATTCATTTCTTAGTGGAATGGATGATCCTTAAATAAAACATACAAGGATGTATACAAAAAATTGAAGTGCTCGAAAGCTTACATCATATACAAAGGGTGTATCCCTTTCATGCTGTCGTTTGCACACCAAAATAAAATGAAAAAATCGGTAGCAACTATTATTACAAAGTATAGCGGTTGAGAATGGGTGTCGAACCACAGAGACTAGGGCAAGTTGTTTTAGTTCAAAATTTCAGTTTTGGAAATGAAAATTGAGCAAAAGAAACCTTGGGGCCTAGAATCCACTAGTGAACTTATAATTGGGGGTTATTGTATTTAGATTGTTGAAAATCATTGAAATGGATATTACGATGTGTCTTGGTCGGGACACATCACTTAAAAAGATTTGTCTTTTAAAATTAGAAAGTCACGATTCATCTTCGTTTAGCACGAACCGTCACCACTAAACTAAACTAAACTAAGGTTGATGCACGACCTGTTTTATTAGGTATGGCTCGCCTAACAATTTTAATATACAAGCAGTGAAAACAATTATATAACATGTATTCATGACTAGTGAACACATAATTTGATAAAACAATATTTGCACATAAATCTAAGTTATACAACAGTACCCAAATCAATTAAAAATGCAAACTACCCCAATCACTTGATCAGAGTTTCATCTTAACCCTAAGATATGGAAATTAGTTCCACATACTAATATTACAACCACTATAAAATATATACACTCTAAACCTTCCTACTCTCCCTTTCTTTCTTTTTTTCTTTTTTTTCTTTTTCTCTCTCGCAGAGTTTTAACTCCTGCATCCTTCTCTTTTTGTGCTCTTTCCTTTCAGCTGAGCTCCTCTTTTATAAAGGGGCGTACCTGCAAACAAACAAACAAATTAAATAATATAATATTATATATATATATAAAGTTAGAGGCATTGGAGGTGTGGGTGCACAATTAAATACTATGCACCTTTTTAATATAATATTATTTAGAATGTATTATTTATATTAATTTTTGTACAAACACACAAAATATATATAAAAAAAACACACAACAATATGTAAAATTATAAAATAATAAAAATAAATGGTCTAATAAAATGTATTTTAGGGGGCTAAAAATGTAACATTTAGACTCCAATCACCCTTACAGGAATTGTAGCGATTCTGGTTTAGACCTGACCCGTTGATGTGCTGGATCCAGGTTTTATTGTTTTATACGATTGTTCATGTCTTATTTCTTCTTATTCCTTATTGAGTTTGGTTATTGGAATGTGTTGGTTGCGTTTGGAACAGATCAGAAGTTAGTTTTTCAAAATGGTTTTTGCCCAAATTTTGGCTTCTTTGCTTGAGCGACGCTTCTTGCACTCGAGCATTTTTTGAGAACTCTTAGTACTTTTGTAGGCCTGCAAAGATACTGGGAGTTAGCATTCTATGCTCGAGCGGTACTTCATGTGTTCGAGCGGTGTTGGCTCGAGCAGTCGTTCTTGAACTCGAGCGATGGTCCTCTGTCTGTAAAACTTCTGGGAGTTTATATTCTTTGCTCGAGTAGTCACTGTGTGTGCTTGAGCAGTCACACTTATTGTGTCTGGTGGCTCGAGCGAAACACTGCATGCGCTTGAACAGTCTGCGTGTATATCAGTTCGTAAAAGTCACTTTTTGAGTCACTTTTTTCATCTCTCTCTCTCTCTCTCTCTCTCTCTCTAAACATTCTAAAAACCCTATATCTTGAAGGTCTCTCTCTAAAACTTACATTCTCTCTACAAATACACTTTCATCCATTGATTTCCTAACCCTAGTCCCTTTGTTAAAAAAGTAGAGCTCATTTAGAGCTTCGATCTAATCAGAACAAAGTTAGGTTTCATGTTTTTTAAGTTCCTCCATTCTCTCTCTCAACTTCTAAGCTAGAGGTATGAATTTTTCGCACTTTCTTATAATTTTTAACTTAGTTATTTGCTATTTCTAAGACAATAATGTGATTTGAAAATTTTTGGACAAACCTATGATTTTGGGTTAAAAATCAAAAGAGGGGTTTTCAAATGGATTCTCAAAAATGGTTGTGAGATTAGAGATGCGGTTGAGTTGTGATAAAATGGTTGGTTTTGATACTTGGAATTAATTGTGGAAGAAAATGGGGTTTTTGCCATAAATATCTCAAATGTTGATTTTGTATAAATAATTGAAATTGATGTTGGAAATGTAAAATTGGGTTGATATTGATGAGGATGGTAGAGTTGAGTATGTATTACCACTCACATTTTGAATTTGAAAAGTTTATCTTTATGGAAGTTATTTATCTATTTAGAGATATATGTTTTGGGTAATCGGTGGAGCATAGCTATGATTGTTGTAGAAATTGCATGAGAACTATATTCTCATCCATGACATTGAGCATTGTTGCATATTTACTATATTGAAAATGTGCATTGTTTTGAGAAAATAGGTGAATTTGGAAAGTAAGTGTTGTCTCGTTGAATTAAGTTGGCTGTGTGTCCATGGTAAAAGTCCTAAAAACCGTGCGTTTACACGGGTGCCGATCCCGTGGACAAAATTTTTGTGAAATAGCAATAGCAATACTTGTATAACCTACGTTTACATGGGTGCCGGCTACAATTTCCTACAGACGAAATTTTCGTGAAAGGTTGTATTTGCTTTGAGAGGAGTACTGCCGGCCAGAGATGGCCCACTGCCGGCCAAAGGTGGCACATTGCCGGCCATCAGTGGCAGGCTGCCGGCCACTGGTGTGCTGTGACACCAAACTGCAACGAAGCACAAAATAGAGGAAAATGAGGGTTTCCCTAGGACATGTACACACCATGGCACTCCAAATCACCTCAAAACATCAAGGGAGAGGCCAAGTCGGATCCACGACCATCAATCACGCATCCTGATGCATGATGGCTAAAGATCCAACTTGTGCAAATCAGTATAGAAATGAATGCACAAATACAACAAGTAAAGCCTAGAACTCTATCATGAATCATCAAGAGCTTCGGCGACCGAGAATTGAGACGCGTTCCATCACTTGAAGTATGAAACGCCCCTCGTTCCTCATGCTCGGATTAACACTTAATCCAAGCAATGCAACACATAAGCATGGCAAACATGCAACATGACCTAAATATGCAAACGTGCAATCAAATCGAACATGCAACAAGCATATGAGCATAATGTGAGGTAACAACCTAAGACAAAATGGAATATGAACATGTGATCATGCGAGGCATGTAAAGCTAAGCAAGTATGCAACAACATACTACATGTAACGAGCATGCGACAACATGGCAAAATGGGCTTACACCAAAGATGGACAACTCTCAACTAGGTCCAAATTAGCAGCCAAAGCGATGAATTAAGCCACACAAAACACTCAAGCATGCAAAATGCGAAAGGTTCAACAAAGGGGCCCAAAAGGGCAACTCTCAAAAGTGCCTAAGAAGTGACAAATGTGCAAGTATAACAAGACTATATGCACTGAAATAAGAGGATAAATGATGCCAAATCATTTAAACAACACAAGTAAAGCATGCGAAGGTCCTGAGTCATGAAAGCTAGCAAAGAGCAATGTAAAGGAGGCATGCAATACGTGGCACGAACACATGAACTAAGCATGGACAGAGCTTAATCAGGCATAAACAAGGACTTAAACATGCTGGGATGAAGGCTCAAACACCTAGATATGCAAGCATACAAGCTAAGCCTTAAACTAGGCAATAACGCACGACATTCCAAGACACTTAAAGCATGGATGAAGTGGGAATTTAACAATGGTACATGCTCTGAAATGAAGCATTAAATGATGCCAAATCATCTAAATATCTCAAAGATAGCATGCATGCATCACCGAAACACAATGCTTGCAAGGTCAATTACACTACAGTTATACAAAGCATCCATTATTTGACTAAGAAGCATAAATACAGAGACAATGTAGCCCCAAAACATGAACATTTCTAGTTCAAAGCATAGCCGAAAGGTGCTAGCATGATGGACTAACATAGCATGCAAGATTGGTTAGCAAACATGGTTCCCATGGCAAGGGTATGAAGCAGGTAAGAACTCATCAAACCAACCAAAATTAGTGAACTAAACATGTGAAAATATGCCCAAATAATCACTGAAATGCAGCCAATGCATGCCAAAATGAGGGGCCTCTTTGGAGGGCCACACAAGGGATTATTAGGCACATGCAAGATGGACATTCAACAAGACCAAACCAACTCTGGAAATGGCTCAAGAGGGTCCTAAAACCCACTGGAAAGGGCCTGGAACAAGGCCTAGAGGCATGCAAAATGGGGTCTCTTTGGAAGGCCAAAAAGGCCACCAAACAAGACAAGGAGAGAGGGGGTCACCCCCCTCTAATTTGGGCTCTCAAAACAGTGTCTAAGCCACTGAAAATCCGTTGGATTTCAGTGGCTAATAGGCCAAAACAAGGCCAATACAAATACTCACATGTATGGCTCTAAACATGAAGAGATAAAGCATGCATGGGAGAAAATGACCCCAAACAGAAAAAGTATCTTAAACAAACATGTTTATAAGCTCAAAAGAAAACTTTTTCTAGTTTATGACCAATCTCGAAAATGCTCACAAGTAGGACTAAGATATGATGCAAAAATAGGCCTACAAGGAGAGATAAAGCACAAGGGACAAAAGCTGGCCCCAAATGGCAAAGAGCCCTTCAACAAAGTTGAAGAGGGGCTCAAAACAAGGCACTTTAAAGTTTACATCAAGCCACAAAAATAATCACAAATAAGGCCAAACTATCATACAAGAAAAAAGCCTAAAAGAGGAATAAAGAGGCAGGTGGTAGGAGGAGGCCTCAAACAGCAAAGAGTTCTTGATCAAACATGTAAAGAAGCTCAAAATATGATCTCTTTCAGTTCATGACAAAGTCCAACAATGCTTGCAAGTAAGGCTTATAGATGAACAAACAAAGTGCAAGTTTAGGGGAAATAGAGACTTACCCTAAAAGAGCAGCAAACCAGCAGGTTTTGGTTCAAGATTCTGAGCTTCCAACCTTCTCAAATGGCTTCCAAAGTGTTGAAATGGAGGATGGAGGTGTATATCTAGGTGTTGTAATGCAAAAGTGCAAAGAAATCCAACTCTCAGGCACAAAATACACACAATATAGAGAGAGACAATTTTTTTCCTCTCCAAAACTCAGAACCCTGCCTAAGGAAGAAGGCTCTTCCTTATATAGAACAATGCCAAGCCAAAGCTTCTTGAACAAGCTTTTCAAGGCTCCTATCTCTCCATACACGTGTATGGAGGGGAGCAAATGAAAATCCAGCTGGTTCAAAAGATCTGCCTGAAAACCAGCTGAGATAGGGGGGGTACTGGCCATCAGTAATGGTCGGTAGTGCCACACTGATGGCCGGCAGGGCTTCATCAGTGGCCGGCAGGGGAAAAGCAATGGCCGGCAGTGCCATGCCATGGCCGGCAGTGCACTATGAGGGCCACTCTAACAGGACCTAGTCAGGGTCCAAAAATGAGGCAGAAAGGATACAAGGTCCGGGAAACTCGAATCGGCGCCGTTCCACTGCGACAGTCGAATGTTGGGCGAGCAATCGAACAAGTTGTTGGGTGTACCTACAACCACAACCAAGTCTTGAGGACGGTCAAAAATGGGGTATCTACAGCTGGAAATGGCCGAAGTAGAGAGAGAGAGAGAGAGAGAGAGAGAAGAAAGACAGGGTCAATAAAATAGATATTTTTAGCTTTTGGAGACTTTTATAGGCAGATAGGTTGCGGGTGCGAAGATCGAACCACGACTGCGAACAAGAAGACAAAATAGGTCGCGGGTGCGACTACCTAGGACAACTGGTCACAAACACAACTCTACATACTGCTGGCTCAACCATGCGTGTCGCGGCCCCTCACTGCGGCCCATAGTGGGCAACGCACTCCTGTCCAAGCCAAGGGACCTAAAGCTCACATTTGGTCGCAGTTTGGTTGCGACCCACTTATAGGCGCGACCTCTAGCATAGCCCATCACGGGCGTAACTATACAGGTCATGGATGCGACCAGCCAAGACAGCACTCCTAGGTTACTGCCTAACAGCCCACCCTGAGGTATACCAACAGTCCAAACTCCACCAAAATGGTCATCGACACTCGGGACAACCCCATGTCCCAACCAAAAAGACTATGGTTTGGGTTAAACTAACCCGGGCCACTACAAAAAGTTCATTGGGAACTTAGAATTTTTGCTCGTGTTGACACCAGGCTCCTAGAGTTTCACGCCCTAAACTCGCCCCTAAAAGTTCGGGCATGACCCATACAGAAACGAACACTTAACCTGATATACATATCATATGGGCCCTGAACGGAAGCATTTAATATAATAAAATAACACAGAAAAGCATCCATTGAGCTAAACCTAACATGCCAGGATCACATTCGTGAGAGTCATTTATTTTTAGACATACCTATATACATACATGACAGCATAAACAATCATTGGTATAGAAAGGGGTCATATACATACATTTTAACCTTAGGTAAACAATTAAAGTGCAAGCCAAAATCTTAACAAAACTTGACATAAATGCATAGACTTGGTCTGGAGCCTGGGCATACTGAGGTTGACAACTGAAGGGTGAGCTTCGAGGGTTAAGACGGACTCCCAAAGTGATTACCTATAGAACAGACATAATATAAAATGAGCGAAGCTCAGTGAATAATAGTACATAAACGATTCAATGCTCAACTTGAATTATAATACATATCAATGCATACATAAATAATGAGGCATAAGGTTAATTGATTCTGTATTAATTCTTGAACGACCTAAGGCCCAGTTGTAGACACCCCATTTTTGACCGTCCTCAAGACTTGGACGTCACTGATTGAACACTCAGTGATCACCTTTGTTCGTGTTCGTTTTGAGTTCCCGGAGGCCTCGGGTGCGCGCCTTGCCTCAGGATCTCTTAACTCATTCGTTTAGTGTTTGGTTTTGCATCCAACACTTGTGTTTTGCCTTGAAAGGCAGGGAATGGCTTGTTAGCCATCCCCATACTCCACTGGCCTTCCCTTTACCTCACCGGCCATTCCTTGTTGCCACCGGCCATGGCCGGTCGGCACTCTGTGTGGCCGGCCGACACCTTTTTCTGGCCGATGATCTATTTTGCCGGTTGGTGACCCTTTTGCACCCCCCTCAGGCATGGTGCATGCCAGCTGTGCCAGCTGTGAGGCACAGACCCCACTCCCTATGCACGGGGATGACCATTTTGAGCCTTTGACCCCCTTTTCCTTCTAGAAGGTTGAACCCTTTGGCCAAGCTTCTTGGGGAAGCTTGGCCAGCTGTCTTAGCTTCCTCTAGAAGTCTTGACTCCTCTGCACCCTTTGCCCATTTTCATTTAGCTTCTTGAGGAAGCTTCAAGCCATTTCCTTTGCCTATATAAGGATCTCTCTTCTTCCATTGTTGGGGGTTAGAGTTTTGATCAAAAAAACCAGAGATATACATATATATATATCTGTCAAATATATTCTCTCTTCATATTTCCCTCTCTCTCCTCCCTTGTGTGTGTTTTGTGGCCTAAAAGTGCATTTTTACCTTAGTTTTGCACTAAGACACACACTACCACACCTTACTTCGACCTTGAGGGGCTTGGAGGGTTTGTTCTTAAATTTTTGGACTGATTTTGATCAAAAGAAGAGGGCTGCATTGGCTGTTCATCAAGAGTTCTTCAAGGGTAATCTCTTTACTTTAGATTCTCCAATCTTGCATTGCTTTTTTACCTGTCTTGCATATTGTTTTAGACTTTGTGTATAACTAGAAAAAGTCTTATTTTTTCTTGCTTGAGATCTCTCATTAAGGTTGTTTTGGCATTTGGGTTCGACCTCCCCCTCTTAGCTCCATTTCGGCCTCTTTTGGTACTCTTTTGTTAAGCCTTGTTTACCTTGGTGTGTTGGCCTTCTCACCACTGAAATCCAGTGGATTTTCAGTGGTGAGGAAGGAGGTTTGAGGTCTTGTAAAGGGGAGGGACACCCCTCTCCCTTAGTCCCTCATTTATGCATGTTTTTGGCTCATAAGGGTAACATGCATGTCTAGTTGTTTATGGTTACTTTTCAGAGGCTTTTGGGGTATTTTGGGTCATATTATATCTCTGTTCAATGGTGGTTTGTTGGCTCTTAGCATGCATATTATACTTGCTTTATATTCCTCCATGTTGCCTAGGAATGCATCACACCATTAGACCACCATGCTATCATAGTTTGGCCTAGTTTTGTGAAGTTATTGGTCATATTTTGCCATGTTTGAGGTCTGTTAGGTGCTGGTTTGGTCGCATTTAATATGCTTAGTATGGCCCCTTTGCATTCTAGCATGTTAGCATCGGGAGTGTGGGTCCTTCGTATGCATGGGTTAAGCTATTTCAGTGATTTGGAATCACTTAGCATGTCATTTCAGTCCCTAAACCATGTTTGTATGCTTGCATTTATCACTTCTCTCATGCCTTGAAGATATGCCCTCTTATGCCTTGAAATGTGCATTGTGTATACCTATGTGTTTGGATCACTTAAGCCACCATATTAGTGGGTTTTGAGGCTCATTTTTTTTTTGCATGCTTAGAATAGATTGCATTAGCTATGATTGCATGCTTGCATTGCATGGTTTGGCTTAGGGTGTCAAGCCAAACTTGAGGGGTGAGAAGTGTTCATACTCCAAGTGATGTAACACATTTTAACCCTCGGTCGCCAATGACCTTGACTTCAAAATGATAGGATGTTGGCATTCATGTGTTTTGTTTGCATGCATATATATTGAGTTGCAACCTTGGCCCCTTAGGCCATCATGCATCAAAATGCACAATTGATGGCCCGAGGATCGAGGGCCATACTCCCTTGAGTCCAATGCATGATGGGGAGTGTGGCCATGCTTACATTTGCTTGAAATACCATGCCATACACTGCTTGCCCTCGGCTGCTGTCAATTGCAGGTTCTGCAGGAAGTTTTGGCCAGTCGACTGAATACAGTGCCGACCGGCCATCAATTTTGGCCGGTAAACAAAAAAGGTGGCCAGTGGTTCATCCTTTTGGCCGGTGGTGTCCATGCTTGGCCGGTGGTATTCCCCAACATCCTTAGAGCATGTCCCAACACTTCGGCAGTCTTCAGAGAAGTAGGGCAGTGTAAACAGAGGCAGCAGTGGCATGGTACGGTTTTTCCGGGCGAGATGGTGTAGACACCCCATTTTTGACCGACCTTAAGACTCAGACGTCACCAGTTGAGCGCTCGGTGATATTGCATACTGTGCTTGTTCAGAAGTCCCAGAGTCACGGCCGCGTGCCCTGCCTCCGGACTTCCGAACCATCTTCTCTACCTTGTCTCGGTTTGCGAACCAGGCTCGGTTTTCTCTGTTTTCTCTCCTGAGGGAAGGGAGTGGTCCCGTAGACTATCTCCCGGTGGCCGTGAGCTACGTTTCGTGGCCGTAGGCCATTTTGCCCATTTCGGAGCCCGGTTCCCGGTTTTCAGAGCCGTCAGGCCGCGTGCCTCGGCTCGGGACCGCCCAACCATCTCCGAGTTCTCCGGTTTTTGGCATGTGCCTCTGTTTTAGTGTTCCGAGGGACACTGGGGCCCCTGATGCCCACTTCGCAGCCGAACACCACTTCCGGTGCCCGGCGACCCATTTTCGGGACCCCAAACCGAGCGGTTTTGGTCCCGAGCATTCATTTTGCATCAGCCTTCTCCGGTTTTTGGCGGAGACCTCTGTTTTAATGTTTCGAGGAACACTGGGGCCCCCGATGCCCACTTCGTGGCCGTATGCCACTTTCGGTGCTCATAGCCGGTTTTCGGGACCCCAAATTGAGCGGTTTTGGTCCCAAGCATTCATTTCGCATCCATCTTCTCCGGTTTTTGGCAGGTACCTCTGTTTTGTCATTCCAGAGGACACTGGGGTCGCAGATACCCACTTCGCTGCTGAATACCACCTCCGGCACCCGCAGCCCATTTTCGGGATCCCGAATTGCTCGGTTTTGGCCCCGAACATTCATTTCTCATTAGTTTTTGTTCAAATTTGGCAGGTACCTCTGTTTCAACACCAGGAAGATCACTGGGGGGTGGGAGGCCAGCAATTATCCCAGATAGCCAGTTTCGCTCCTCCGGAGCCCGTTTTTCTCACTTCCGGGCCAATGTTGAACACCTTGGGGGTATTTTCTTCCAACCAAAGTTACATATCTGTGATGAGGGGACATGGGAGGACCCTAAACAAGCATGGTCGGCCAGCAATTTTGATTTTCATTTTTGGCCCTCTTCTTCAAATGCAATGTTGTGAATTCTGCTTCAATGTTGCCAAATTCCAACATTGGAACCTTGTTCTACACATCTTGGAGGACCCTAAAAGTTGGTGGTCGGCCAGCAATTTTGAATTTCATTTTTGAGCCCCTCCTTCAAGCTCTATGTTGTGACTTCTGCTTCAGAGTTGCCAAATTCCAACCTTGGGGCCTTATTCTACACACTTGGGAGGACCCTAATGTATGGTGGTCGGCCACTAATTCAACACTTCATTTTTTGGGGGTGGCTGGCCGGCCACAAAAGGTGGCTGGCCGGCCACCTTGCAGAGAGTTACTTGGCCGGCCAGATTCCTGCTTTCCAGCCTGTTCCAGCTGTCCAGCTGCTTTTCAAAGTGTCTCCCTCATCCGGGGGATATTTTGGGAGGGAAAGCTTGGGTGCTTTCCCTCCCCTTTTACACCCCATTTGTTGTCTATTTGAAGGGCCCTCCCTCTCCTTCTTCAAGGTTGGAAAATTTGCCTTCAAGGATACTTCTCCAAACTCCTCCATTTTCATAGCTCAAAACCTCAAAAAGCTTTCAAGTCCCTAGGCCATTCCTTCATCAACACCTAGCCTCACCATCCCTACCATCATTTCAGCAGCAAGGAGGTGAATTTCAGAGGTTGAGAAGCTACAAATCAGAGCCAAGAATCAAAGAAAGACAAGTCTTCAAGGGTAAGTCCTCAAAACCAACTTTTAAGGCTTTTTCTTGATTCATTTCTATACTCCATTTGGTTGAGAATTGGGGCTCCGACCCCTACTGCTTTTGTGCTTGTTTTGAGCCCCTCTACGACTTTGTAGAAGGGCTCAACTTCATTTGAGGCTTCTATGATATACTTGTTTCAATATCTAGCTTTTATGCCATCATCTTGCATGCTAGTTTAGGCCTATTTCCTTTTGTTTTTGGGGCTCCGACCCCTACTGGTTTTGTGCTTATTTTGAGCCCCTCTACAACATTGTAGAAGGGCTCAACCTCATTTGGCCATTCTATATACCACCTCTCTTGGAAATTCACTTTAGGCCCTAATTCTTGCATGCTTTGTTAGGCTTACTTGGCTCCGGATTTCAGCCTTCATCAGGCTTAGAAATAGCCTTGTTTTTGTCTCCTTTCCATGTTATGTTGAGGGCCTTAAGCCATTTGGTGTATATTTTTGGTACTTCCTTTGAAATCCATCAAATTTACCGTATTCTTGCATGTTTTGTAGCCTCTTGTGCTTTTGGTTTTGGCCTTTGGTCAGAACTGAAAGGGGCCTTATTTTGACCCCCTTTACATATTTCATGAAGAAATTTTTGTCATTTGGTGTGTGCATTACATGTCTCATAATATAGCCTATTTGGGAGCCTACTTTGCATGGATTTTATAGCATGTTTGTATTCTGATTTTGAGGATGTCATCTTCTGCAATTGTGCTTATTTTTATCTCATCTTCAATATTGTAGAAGAAAGTTTGTCCATTTGGGGTTTGCATATATCACTTGTCTCAATACCCCTCTTTTGGCCACTAATTTTGCATGCTATTGTTGATCTATCTATGCTTACACTTTGGCCATGTTTTGTACTGAAAAAATGCCATATTTGGGACTGCCTTGCTACTGTTCTTGCTTCCATGATCATATCTTGCATGCATAGCATGGCTATAGGCCATTTCGGGGCTTAATTTCACACTTTCGGGATGAATGCATGCTTCGGGTGTCATTTCGATTTGTTTCGGGGCTGTTTTCCCCTTTATTTAGGTGCTGAAATTCCATTACCATGCTTGCATATCATTTCCCGTGCCATTCGTATCATTTTTGCATTGCCTCGGTTTGCGTGCCAATGGGCACGCATTTCGAGGCACCTCATTCTTATCATCCCGGCAGCCTATGTGAGCGTGGCTGAGGCTATCTCATGTTGGCGTAAGCCCAATTTGTATTTTCATGCTTCTACGTCATTGCCTCGATTTGCGTGTCCGCGGGCACGCGTTTCGAGGCAGCTTTGTTTTTACCCGACGGCCTCCTATGTGAGTGAGCTGAGGCTCTCCCATGTTGGTGTAAGCCCATCGTTGCATTCCGTATGCCATTTCATCTCATTTCATCATCGCCTCGGTTTGCGTGTCCGTGTGCACGCATTTCGAGGCACTTCGGTTTTATCCGATTTTGCATCGTACGTCATCGCCTCGGTTTGCGTGTCCGTGTGCACGCATTTCGAGGCACTTCGGTTTCATCCGATTTTGCATCGCACATCATCGCCTCGGTTTGCGTGCCCGTGTGCACGCATTTCGAGGCACTTCAGTTTTATCTGATCTCCATTTTAGCTTCGCCTCGGTTTGCGTGCCCGTGTGCCCGTGTGCACGCATTTCGAGGCACTTCAGTTTTATCTGATCTCCATTTTGGCTCCATCTCGGTTTGCGTGCCCGTGTGCACGCATTTCGAGACACTCTGTTTTATCCGATTTACATCTCATCATCGCCTCGGTTTGCGTGCCAGTGGGCACCCATTTCGAGGCACCTCATTCTTCTCATTCCGGCATCCTATGTGAGTGTGGCTGAGGCCCCCTTCATGTTGGTGTAAGTCCATCATTACATTTCGCATGTCATTCCGCATCGCCTCGGTTTGCGTGCCCGTGGACACGCATTTCGAGGCATCTCATTTTCATAGCATCGTACATGCTAGGATTGTATGTTAGTTGCATTTCACGCATATCATGCATATTGCACGGGAAACGAGGCACGTTTCGCACTCCGAGTGGCGGAGCATGTCTCAATTCCCAAGTCACCGACACTCCGGATCACCCATGATGGAGCTAGGTTTTGTTGTAGCATTCATACGCATTCATCCCTATATTGAGTTGTGCAATCCGGTTCCTCTGCCATCATGCATCGGTATGCGTGATTGGTGGTACGAGGATCGAGGCATGCATATATTTGTGAAAATACATTGCTATGCCCTTTTCCTGCTCTCTGTTGCAGCAAAATCAACAATCAACTTTTCGGAGTCCAGCGCGCATTTCGAGAAATATTGCAAACAGAGGCTAATCAGGGCATTCCAGTGGATTTCCGCGCCAAGCAGTCCAGCATACATCATCTATCAGAAGCGAGGCAGTCCCTGGCTTGCACGCCAGTTTTAATTCTTTTGTAATTAACTTGTTAATTAATTAGAATTTGTATATTTATTTCCGGACTGTATATTCTTTTATTCGGACTGTATATTTATTCGGACCCTCTGCGCGAGGGCATAAATGTAATAAGGGTGTGTGAGTGTGATGTATGTCTTCCAACCCCCATTTCTTTCTCCCTTTTATTTACCCGCTTTGGATGGTTAGATATAGGGCATATTTCAATTAGCATACAGTATGACAGCATGTTTGCATCATTCATCTGTATTGCATGCACCGGGCTCGGCGCATCATACAAACTGCATCTGTATTTCAATTCCAAGTTGAGTACTTGATAGCTGTTGCATTTCATATGCCATATTTAGAATAGCCGAGCCTGCTATAGTTGCATTTTTGCATGTGTTGCATTAGGCATTTCAGTATACTTAGGATTCATGCATGATTTCTAATCGTTTTCCTGTTTTGGCTTGGGAGTACTCGGTGAGTTTTATGCTTTAGCATGCTTGCATGCGTGTGAGTGTTGCCATGATAGCATGCTTACCATGAGGCTATGTGCTTATGTGATATAACTGCCTTGAATGCCTGTGGGTGGAGGTTGAGTTATCTGAATTGGGACAATTCATCAAATGTTTGTTTTTAAGCCCACTAGATAGTGGCAAAATCATGTTTTCTAAGCCCACCTGATGGTGGCAAATCCGCATTTTAGCCTACCTCCGGGTAGCACCATCAAACCATTTTCAAACAAACAAACATGAAATGTTTTGTTCCAATTCAGACGGCCCAGTCTATACTTGTTTGCTGCGAGCATCACATAGTAACCTAGGCTAATAACCAGAATAAGAACTCACAATGTTTTCAAAAACAGATATCATGGTTAGTAGAGGCCGGTCTTTGACCGGGCGAGAGGGGGTGCTCACGATGTGACCTTCCCTAATCGTACCCAAGTTCCCGAGCCAACTTTGGTGATGACGGACACGTGGCCTTTCGGCACTGAGTTAGGGTTTCCTAAATTTCCCATTTAAAAAATATTTAGGTGGCGACTCTGTTATCTGGCAAAGCAGTCCATGTTTGGCACTTCTTTCAAAAAATCTGTTTTTCTTCAAAACGATTTGCCGGATTTGGACTCTTTGGTTCGAGATTTAGAACCGCAACAAAAATCGAGTCCGAGCTGTAGCGAGGTCCCCCGCGGGCGTTGTTACAGTTTCTGGCGACTCTGCTGGGGATTTAGAGAGCTTAACTCGAACTCATGATATCTGCTTTTGACTATGTTTGTGTGTTTCTTTGCATTGCATTTGCATTGGTGCGCCTAGGACACCGTGTTTGCCATCTGCTATTCCTGAGCGGTTTGCCGGAGGCTTGTCTTGTCAAGGCATGTCCATAAGGCTGATCGGTTACGGGCTCTGCCAGTATGGGAACACAAACTCCGGTTTTACCGGGGCACCCTTTTGACCATTCGACCTAGTGCATATTCGGATCCGTAGTGACCATTCCAAACTAGGACAGGTTGCCTACCCGTTTATAGGTTGTTTGAAGCCGCTGTGTGCGTAGTGAAACCCTAGTTCCTGACAAAATATGACAGGGAAACCCTACCCCAACATAGGGGTGTTTTGGCTCTCACTTATCTGTTATGTGCTTGTTAGAGTGCGTCTCTA
This sequence comes from Camellia oleifera, assembly GCA_022316695.1. NCBI lineage: Eukaryota > Viridiplantae > Streptophyta > Magnoliopsida > Ericales > Theaceae > Camellia > Camellia oleifera. The sequence continues at coordinate 84,182,567 of CM039312.1, forward strand.
CAGGGAATGCATGTATCAGTTGAGTTTGGGCATCAGGCCTGCGGGCATCAGTTTATGAGTTTAGGCATCAGGCCTGCGGGCACCAATTCAGTATTTTGGGCATCAGGTCTGCGGCACCAGTTCAATATTTTGGGATTCAGTTTACCTGAGGGTAGCAGTTTACAGGCAGAATTTTGGGGCAGAATTCAGTAGAGGGCACACTCATTCAACTATGCTTGTATCTGTTCAGGTAAAATCAGGCTGAGATGCTGTCTGTTTTCTCTTTTGCTAGGTAGTTTGGGAACCATAGCTTCAGAGGGCTCCAATATCCCCCGAGTACACCAAATTTGTGTTGATAGACTTTGTCGGGTCAGAGATTCAGTTCAAGGGCAATCAGTGTTCCTTTACTAGAGGCAGGGTGAAAAGGGCCAGTCAAGCACAAGTCACCAGCTCAGCAGTTACCAGATCAGTGATCCTTATCCACCCTACCAGTGAACAGTCAGGCTGAGGTCTCAGTTTCTACTGCAGGGATAGATACCAGTCAGTCAGATGGATCAGCAGAACACGTCAGGGGTGGAGGCAACGATGCGTCAAATGCAGGAAACTATGAAGCTCATGCAGCAAGACGCTGTCCGCCAAGCGGAATTTTCCAAGCAGCAAGCTGCAATCATGGCTCAGCAGGCTGAGCTCATCACCAGGCTGCAACAGCAAAGCGGCGCGTCTGCTTCACAACAAGTTCCTCCCCCAGCAGGAGCTCCAGCACCTGGGGAGACGCCAAATGTCCAGAATGTTCAAGAGGACACGGGTCTTCCAACGGGGCTGACTCCGCCCCCGCTTCCGCTACAACTGTCCAAGACCCACACACCTGTCAATCACCCGGACTCTCCCTTCGAGTTTGAGGTAGATCATACCGCTCTGAAATTGAGCAAGCTGGAGAAGCTTTTTAAGAAATCACAGGGGGTGAAGGCCATCCCAGATATTGAAGACGGCTATACTGATGTGGCCGTGACATTGCCGGACAGATTTAAGATGCCCCAGATCGATCGCTTTGATGGATCCGGGGACCCCATGGTCCACCTCCGGCTATTCTCAGACATTCTAAGACCAATGGGCCTAACCCGACCGCAAAAGCTTTCCTTGTTCGGTCGAGCTTTATCAGGTGTGGCATCCACTTGGTATGCAAAGCTGGAAGATGATGTGAAAACAAACTGGGATGAGATGGCTGAGGCCTTCCTTGCACAATATTCGTACAATACGCAAATCGAGGTCACAACTCGTGATCTCGAGACAACGAGGCAGGAACCCAAGGAGTCTTTCTCTGACTTCGTAACTCGGTGGAGGGCAAAGGCATCAATGATGACCGTGAGGCCTACAGATAGAGATCAAATCCGGATGATTGTGCGCAATCTCCAACCGGGGTTAATGAAGAAGATGATCGTAGTCCCCTTCCCGACCTTCGCAGATCTACATGATATGGGAATGCAGATCGAGGATGCAATGAAGCAAGGTCTGTTTGACCAAGACCGGGATCAGCCCCGGAGAACCTTCAACCGCAACAACAACACAGGCACAAGCGGTGATGCGGCTGCAAGATCTTCCGAAGTGGGCATGGTTACCACCACCACATCAAAAAAGGCTACCCCATTCACCAGTGCGTCCGGGAGTAACTCACAGATGGCCAAATATCCACCCCGAGTCAAGAGGGTTTTTACTCCACTTCATATGCCTCTGTCAAAGGCTCTAGAGGTCTTACTCCGGGAAGGACATTTGAAACCATTGGAACAACGGCCCCTACCCGATCCTATCCCTGCAAAGCATGACCAGACTAAATACTGTGCCTATCATCAACAAACCGGTCATGACACCGACAGTTGCTTTCGCCTGCGCCATGATGTACAAGATCTCTTTGACAAAGGGGTCATTGCTGCGCCAGGTCCTGCAAAGTCTATCGGCACTTGATCAGTGAACTTGTGGGGATAATGTGATTATGCGATCGGGGGGGTGAACTACCTGCGGGCGACTCTCGATTTACTCCAGCTGTGGTGAATGGCATGCACCGTTTTGAGCAATGTACAAGTGCTGTTAATTTTGCGTTCTGACTTGGGTATTGGGTCAGTTTTGTTGTTTTGTTTTGAGTCTGTCTTTTTGTTTTGAGTCAGTCTCTTTTGTTTTGGGTCTGTCTTGTTGTATCGAGTCAGTCCTGTTGTATAGGAGTAGGGTGATTCCGGGGGTGTTACCTCGGGTGTCACCATTTCGTTTTGCATTTGCTTTTTTGTTTTGTTTTGAGTCTGTTTCTGTCAGGGAGCCAGTTATGCCAACAGATTTTGAATGAAACAGCAGTGATTTCCATACTCTCGCATTTGCTTCTGCCGTGTGCTAGTTGTGCCGGGATTTGAATGAAATGGCAGTGCACTCCACCTGCTCTCTTGTGCCTTGAAGTCATTGTATTGACCTAAGTTTTTCAAAACCTTTTTGAACACTGCGGTGAAAACAAAGAGGGAGGAATTCCTCGGGATTTGCAAAACTTTGATCAAATTGAGAGAAAGAGAGGCGTACTAAGCCCTTAATGAATGAAATCATGCTTGTTAGTGTGAGTACTGAGAAGGACCCTGGCTTGATCCAGATTGGTTCCACACTATCTTCTGCGCGAGCGATTTATCGCTTTCTTAAAAACTGTCAAAAATGTTTTGCGCGGTCCTGCGAAGACATGTGTGGAATCGCTCTTGAGATTGTGCAGCCTAGAATCGCTCTCAGCCTCGAGACTCAACCCCTTCGCTTCCAAACCTCGAACTTGAATTCAGAGCGTTCAACGGTCAACTACGACATAAGGCCTGTGTGGCTAGATTTGAAGCAGCCCTCGAACATGAGGCACCAAAGTCAGATGAAGAAGGTCAGACCTCATCAGGAGAAGCTTACAAGGCTAAATCAGAAGCACTCCTTGAACTAAGGGCAAAAAATATCCATGTGCTCGAAGAGCCAAAGGTGGATCTTTCCGCAAGTCAATACAACAGCCACTCTTCTGGATACAGAGGGCTTCAATCTCAAAACCATTTGGCATGGACTTGTTACACTTTTTACCCTTTGAGAGGCTCGCTGGGCCGAAAACCCGGAAGGGCGACCCAGGCAAAAGTTAGAGCGAAGAAAAGAAAGAAAAAAAAAAAAATGCAAAGATACAAAAATTCAAATAGGGAAAAAAAAATTAAAAAGAGAAAAGAAAAGAAAAAAGAAGAAAAAGAAAAGAAAAGAATGAAAAAGAAAGAAGAACAAAGCTCGCAAGGTCGAAAACCTGCAACAGGCGCCTTGGCAAAAGTTAGAGCATAAAAAGGAGAGGTTAATACCCGAGTGTACCTTAACCCCGAACTACGTAAGGCTTGATTCCCATGTTTGGGATACGTAGGCAACTTCATCCTGAAGTCCAGCCGTAAAACGATTCAAATTCGATTGTGTCCATGTAATGGTTTTGATCATCTTTGCCTTCTCTGTATCTGAGAGTTCGGTTGTCATCATCACTCTGAGGACTGATTATAGTGTGCTGCGGCGCCATCCAAACAAGGGGCAACTTTCCGTTGCCATTCAACGCGCCGCGGTGCCGTTCAAACAAGGGGCAACTTTCCGTTGCCATGCAACCCTCCTCAAGCAAAGGGCAGTTTTCCTCCAGATTCGAGGTTGTGCATCTCAAGAGTAGGTTCCGCGCTTGTTGAGCATTGGCCGTTTGCAAACATAGTTTTTGAGAATTTTTACTGAGGTTGACTAATTTTCTCGAAAATTGTTTCATTTTCCAAAACTGGACCATTTTCTTGGACCCAAAAAAGGAAAATTTTCAGTGCTCATAGCCTGAACTGCATGATTTCAAGTCAAAAATCGAACAAGCATGTTAATCTAACTCCCATTTTGGCCAAATTTTTTTTAGAAAGCAAAAATAAAAAATGGTCAAAATGATGAACTAGGGGCACAATTGAGTCAGGTGTTCTGTCTTTTCCCCGTAGCCAATGCATTTGCCAGAAAGGGCACCGTACTTGCCAAGAAGGGCGCTCTACCTGCCGGAAGAGGGCACAACGGAAGCTAACAGCAAAAGGGCAGAAAGCTCTCACATCCTCCAAGCAGCGAGGTATCAAGCCAAGTGCGAAGCACGTACTGGAATGGATCAAGATATTCCACTCCATCATCTGGACAGACCTGATCACGTCCAAACTCCCCAGCAGAGCATCATCGACTGATGTCAGCTGCAGATTTGCAACACACCCAGTTGTAGCGCAACCCCTCTGTGGGAGGAATTCACTAGCTGTGAGTGGAAGAAAGAAGAATCTAGCTGAGTGTTAGGGGCGAGAGCCTTCCACTTGCTGTTTATCTATCAACTACCCAGGGGAGGGATTGAAAAATGAGAGATTGAAGAATAGAGAGATGTGCGATGAGAGGAAAAGTGAGGAAAGGGCTTTTTTTCAGAAAAACAGAGCTTGAGGGCCGAGTGATGTGAGAATCACAAATAAGAAAGGATGGGAAACATACCTGGTGAAACAGGCTCCCTGTGCATGTCTGAGTGTCGTGTCTTTTTGTTTTAGCTCGTTTCTTGTTTTGAGTCGTTTCGAGTGTTACTCGATGTGTTTAGGTTGTGTGCCTTTTATTTCTGTGTTGAGTCGTTTTGCTGTGTCCAGTCGTAGGCTCAATACCTGGTCGAAAACTCATCTCTCAATTTCAAATAAAATCGTTTTGTGCTATGAGTGCCGTGCCGTTCTCCACATTTGTGCAAAATAGAATTTGTTCTTTCATAAAGCCGCAGGGTCCACCCCCAATAAGTGTGAACAGTAGAACCAGGACCTATCTGAAGCTATGAGTTTCGGGCTGCAAAGCAAAGGCAAAAGAGGAAAATATCGGGCATCTGAGTTTGTTCCAACTTCAGTAAGTTTCAGGACTATATTCCGTGTGTACCTTTTCAGGTCTTGCCAATGTTCCGAAGTATGAGTGTGCCTCTACCTCAAGCTCAAGATCAAGTCTACTTCAAGCCAGAATGGCGATCAGAAGTGTTCTCCCTGAGTACCATTCCCTGCCAGAGGCATCTTGGACGTGTTTGCGATGAGTTCCTAGGAGACCAACTGCGACGGTGGAAACTAGAGTTCGAATGGCCGTGGCCTAGAACGCAAAGGTTCGGGATTTCCGAGACTAGAGTCTGGTTTAAATACCCAGAGGCGTGTCCTCGGCTTGAAATCTGTATGGCAGCCCCATAGATTGAGATAGCATGTGTATGCGCCTCAGTTCTGGATACTGAACCAACCTAGTCTGTCACCCCGTTGGGGAATAGGGAAAGTTGTGAGTATGATCAGGAAAACAAGCGGCAGCCGTGGCTCCCACATGCAGATATTGTTACTTGTCAGCATTTTAGAACCTTTGTGCTGTGAGTTGAAGGTAAGTGTTCGAAGAGCACGAGGGGAGATCCCCGTCAGAGTAGAGCGGTTCACCGCCATTCACCTCGTGAGGTGCTTTCTAAAAGCGCCGCTTTGTCCATTTATTGCTTTCCGTAAGCATCATGCATTGTATTGCATTGTACCTATCAAGTTTCTTTCTCATTTCACTTAGTGTATCAATCACACTTCATTTATTTAGTGTATCAATCACACTCTCATCACACTTTATCACATTTAGTATATCAATCATACTCCTGTTCACTAAGTGCATCTATCCCACTTCGTGTTCACATTTAGTATATCAATCATACTTGTTCACTAAGTGCATCTATCCCACTTCGTGTTCACATTTAGTATATCAATCATACTCCTGTTCACTAAGTGCATCTATCACACTTCGTGTTCACATTTAGTATATCAATCATACTCCTATTCACTAAGTGCATCTATCCCACTTCGTGTTCACCACTCAGTATATCCATCATACTTGTTCACTAAGTGCATCTATCCCACTTCGTGTTCACATTTAGTATATCAATCATACTCCTGTTCACTAAGTGCATCTATCACACTTCGTGTTCACATTTAGTATATCAATCATACTTGTTCACTAAGTGCATCTATCCCACTTCGTGTTCACATTTAGTATATCAATCATACTCCTGTTCACTAAGTGCATCTATCACACTTCGTGTTCACATTTAGTATATCAATCATACTCCTGTTCACTAAGTGCATCTATCCCACTTCGTGTTCACCACTCAGTATATCCATCATACTTGTTCACTAAGTGCATCTATCCCACTTCGTGTTCACATTTAGTATATCAATCATACTCCTGTTCACTAAGTGCATCTATCCCACTTCGTGTTCACATTTAGTATATCCATCATACTCCTGTTCACTAAGTGCATCTATCCCACTTCATGTTCACCCTCAGTATATCTATCATACTCTGTTCACTAAGTGCACCTATCACGCTTTGTGTTCACTTTTAGTGTATCAATCACACTCTGTTCACATAGTGCATCTATCACACTTTGTGTTCGTACTCAGTATATCTATCATACTTGTTCACTAAGTGCATCTATCACACTTTGTGTTCGCTTTTAGTGTATCAATCATACTCTGTTCACTAAGTGCATCTATCACACTTTGTGTTTGCTTTTAGTATATCCATCACGCTTGTTCGCTCAGTGCATCTATCACACTTTGTGCTTGCCTTTTGTGTATCCATCACACTTTGCTCACTTCATTCACTTAGTGTATCAATCACACTTTGTTCATATAGTGTATCTATCACACACTTGCTGTGCATCTATCACACTATGCCTACTTTACGTATCTATCACATGCTCACTTTGTGTATCAATCACACACTTTCGCTTTGTGTATCAATCACACGCTCGCTTTGTGTATCAATCACACACTTTCTCTTTGTGCATCTATCACACTATGCTCATCTTGTGTATCCATCACGCTTTGCTTCATATAGTGTATCCATCACACTCGCTTCGCTTTGTATCTATCACAAATGCACACTGTATTCACAGTGAGAATTGCAATAATTTTCTTACATCCTTTCTGCAATCCTTTCTGCATGAAATGTGGTTAGATTTGCATTCACTTGCCGACACTGCGTGTGTCAAACTTTTCGAATTACGGGAATCGCATTGAATATATGTTGTTAGCATATTGTTCTTGTTGAATTTCTCTCTTTTGCAGGCACGATATTGTATGTACGGTTCATTTGAGGCTGGTGCGACCAGACGAATCGCGCAGGTATCGTATCTTCTCCGTGTGAGACGCGACGAGAATTGAATAATTCTCCGCATTCCTAACTGCATGAAATGTAGTTGTTTGCTTTGCATTCTTGCTTAAAACTGTTGCATCTATTTGTCAATACCTGCTTCATTACAGCTTGCTGCATTTGCATGATCATCTGGCTCCGCACCTATCACTTTGCACTTTGCCCCCTGCCTGCGGGCACATATCTCTGTTTATCTCGTATTGTTTGTCTAAGTCTTCGGCCTTGTCAAAAATGGGTCGTCTCTGGGCTTTGACATTCACTCCCGTCACTTCTTGACTTCCGAGTTCTGTCAAAGAGGGGCAACTGTAGACACCCCATTTTTGACCGACCTTAAGACTCAGACGTCACCAGTTGAGCGCTCGGTGATATTGCATACTGTGCTTGTTCAGAAGTCCCAGAGTCACGGCCGCGTGCCCTGCCTCCGGACTTCCGAACCATCTTCTCTACCCTGTCTCGGTTTGCGAACCAGGCTCGGTTTTCTCTGTTTTCTTTCCTGAGGGAAGGGAGTGGTCCCGTAGACTATCTCCCGGTGGCCGTGAGCTACGTTTCGTGGCCGTAGGCCATTTTGCCCATTTCGGAGCCCGGTTCCCGGTTTTCGGAGCCGTCAGGCCGCGTGCCTCGGCTCGGGACCGCCCAACCATCTCCGAGTTCTCCGGTTTTTGGCATGTGCCTCTGTTTTAGTGTTCCGAGGGACACTGGGGCCCCTGATGCCCACTTCGCAGCCGAACACCACTTCCGGTGCCCGGCGACCCATTTTCGGGACCCCAAACCGAGCGGTTTTGGTCCCGAGCATTCATTTTGCATCAGCCTTCTCCGGTTTTTGGCGGAGACCTCTGTTTTAATGTTTCGAGGAACACTGGGGCCCCCGATGCCCACTTCGTGGCCGTATGCCACTTTCGGTGCTCATAGCCGGTTTTCGGGACCCCAAATTGAGCGGTTTTGGTCCCAAGCATTCATTTCGCATCCATCTTCTCCGGTTTTTGGCAGGTACCTCTGTTTTGTCATTCCAGAGGACACTGGGGTCGCAGATACCCACTTCGCTGCTGAATACCACCTCCGGCACCCGCAGCCCATTTTCGGGATCCCGAATTGCTCGGTTTTGGCCCCGAACATTCATTTCTCATTAGTTTTTGTTCAAATTTGGCAGGTACCTCTGTTTCAACACCAGGAAGATCACTGGGGGGTGGGAGGCCAACAATTATCCCAGATAGCCAGTTTCGCTCCTCCGGAGCCCGTTTTTCTCACTTCCGGGCCAATGTTGAACACCTTGGGGGTATTTTCTTCCAACCAAAGTTACATATCTGTGATCAGGGGACATGGGAGGACCCTAAACAAGCATGGTCGGCCAGCAATTTTGATTTTCATTTTTGGCCCTCTTCTTCAAATGCAATGTTGTGAATCCTGCTTCAATGTTGCCAAATTCCAACCTTGGAACCTTGTTCTACACATCTTGGAGGACCCTAAAAGTTGGTGGTCGGCCAGCAATTTTGAATTTCATTTTTGAGCCCCTCCTTCAAGCTCTATGTTGTGACTTCTGCTTCAGAGTTGCCAAATTCCAACCTTGGGGCCTTATTCTACACACTTGGGAGGACCCTAATGTATGGTGGTCGGCCACTAATTCAACACTTCATTTTTTGGGGGTGGCTGGCCGGCCACAAAAGGTGGCTGGCCGGCCACCTTGCAGAGAGTTACCTGGCCGGCCAGATTCCTGCTTTCCAGCCTGTTCCAGCTGTCCAGCTGCTTTTCAAAGTGTCTCCCTCATCCGGGGGATATTTTGGGAGGGAAAGCTTGGGTGCTTTCCCTCCCCTTTTACACCCCATTTGTTGTCTATTTGAAGGGCCCTCCCTCTCCTTCTTCAAGGTTGGAAAATTTGCCTTCAAGGATACTTCTCCAAACTCCTCCATTTTCATAGCTCAAAACCTCAAAAAGCTTTCAAGTCCCTAGGCCATTCCTTCATCAACACCTAGCCTCACCATCCCTACCATCATTTCAGCAGCAAGGAGGTGAATTTCAGAGGTTGAGAAGCTACAAATCAGAGCCAAGAATCAAAGAAAGACAAGTCTTCAAGGGTAAGTCCTCAAAACCAACTTTTAGAGCTTTTTCTTGATTCATTTCTATACTCCATTTGGTTGAGAATTGGGGCTCCGACCCCTACTGCTTTTGTGCTTATTTTGAGCCCCTCTACAACTTTGTAGAAGGGCTCAACTTCATTTGAGGCTTCTATGATATACTTGTTTCAATATCTAGCTTTTATGCCATCATCTTGCATGCTAGTTTAGGCCTATTTCCTTTTGTTTTTGGGGCTCCGACCCCTACTGGTTTTGTGCTTATTTTGAGCCCCTCTACAACATTGTAGAAGGGCTCAACCTCATTTGGCCATTCTATATACCACCTCTCTTGGAAATTCACTTTAGGCCCTAATTCTTGCATGCTTTGTTAGGCTTACTTGGCTCCGGATTTCAGCCTTCATCAGGCTTAGAAATAGCCTTGTTTTTGTCTCCTTTCCATGTTATGTTGAGGGCCTTAAGCCATTTGGTGTATATTTTTGGTACTTCCTTTGAAATCCATCAAATTTACCGTATTCTTGCATGTTTTGTAGCCTCTTGTGCTTTTGGTTTTGGCCTTTGGTCAGAACTGAAAGGGGCCTTATTTTGACCCCCTTTACATATTTCATGAAGAAATTTTTGTCATTTGGTGTGTGCATTACATGTCTCATAATATAGCCTATTTGGGAGCCTACTTTGCATGGATTTTATAGCATGTTTGTATTCTGATTTTGAGGATGTCATCTTCTGCAATTGTGCTTATTTTTATCTCATCTTCAATATTGTAGAAGAAAGTTTGTCCATTTGGGGTTTGCATATATCACTTGTCTCAATACCCCTCTTTTGGCCACTAATTTTGCATGCTATTGTTGATCTATCTATGCTTACACTTTGGCCATGTTTTGTACTGAAAAAATGCCATATTTGGGACTGCCTTGCTACTGTTCTTGCTTCCATGATCATATCTTGCATGCATAGCATGGCTATAGGCCATTTCGGGGCTTAATTTCACACTTTCGGGATGAATGCATGCTTCGGGTGTCATTTCGATTTGTTTCGGGGCTGTTTTCCCCTTTATTTAGGTGCTGAAATTCCATTACCATGCTTGCATATCATTTCCCGTGCCATTCGTATCATTTTTGCATTGCCTCGGTTTGCGTGCCAATGGGCACGCATTTCGAGGCACCTCATTCTTATCATCCCGGCAGCCTATGTGAGCGTGGCTGAGGCTATCTCATGTTGGCGTAAGCCCAATTTGCATTTTCATGCTTCTACGTCATTGCC